>OY748329.1:43481028-43484660 GCA_963556525.1 Cochlearia excelsa | reverse complement strand
AAACCCCAAACCCTAAACCCCAAACCCCAAACCCTAAACCCTAAACCCCTAAACCCCAAACCCTAAACCCTAAACCCCAAACCCTAAACCCCAAACCCCAAACCCCAAACCCTAAACCCCAAACCCTAAACCCCAAACCAACCCAAACCCTAAACCCCAAACCCCAAACCCCTAAACCCCAAACCCCAAACCCCAACCCCAAACCCCTAAACCCCAAACCCCAAACCCCAAACCCCAAACCCCAAAACCCCAAACCCTAAACCCCAAACCCCAAACCCTAAACCCTAAACCCCAAAACCCCAAACCCCAAACCCCAAACCCCTAAACCCCAAACCCTAAACCCCAAACCCTAAACCCCAAACCCTAAACCCTAAACCCTAAACCCCAAACCCCAAACCCCAAACCCTAAACCCCAAACCCTAAACCCCAAACCCCAAACCCCAAACCCCAAACCCCAAACCCCAAACCCTAAACCCCAAACCCCAAACCCCAAACCCTAAACCCCAAACCCTAAACCCTAAACCCTAAACCCTAAACCCTAAACCCTAAACCCTAAACCCCAAACCCTAAACCCTAAACCCTAAACCCTAAACCCTAAACCCTAAACCCTAAACCCTAAACCCTAAACCCTAAACCCAAAACCCTAAACCCTAAACCCAAACCCCTAAACCCTAAACCCTAAACCCTAAACCCTAAACCCTAAACCCTAAACCCTAAACCCTAAACCCTAAACCCTAAACCCTAAACCCTAAACCCTAAACCCCAAACCCCAAACCCTAAACCCCAAACCCCAAACCCTAAACCCTAAACCCCAAACCCTAAACCCCAAACCCTAAACCCTAAACCCTAAACCCCAAACCCCAAACCCCAAACCCCAAACCCCAAACCCCAAACCCCAAACCCTAAACCCCAAACCCTAAACCCCAAACCCCAAACCCCAAACCCCAAACCCTAAACCCCAAACCCCAAACCCCAAACCCCAAACCCCAAACCCCAAACCCCAAACCCCAAACCCTAAACCCTAAACCCCAAACCCCAAACCCTAAACCCCAAACCCCAAACCCCAAACCCCAAACCCCAAACCCCAAACCCCAAACCCTAAACCCTAAACCCCAAACCCCAAACCCCAAACCCCAAACCCCAAACCCCAAACCCCAAACCCTAAACCCCAAACCCCAAACCCCAAACCCCTAAACCCCAAACCCTAAACCCCAAACCCCAAACCCCAAACCCCAAACCCTAAACCCCAAACCCCAAACCCCAAACCCCAAACCCCAAACCCTAAACCCCAAACCCCAAACCCCAAACCCCAAACCCCAAACCCCAAACCCCAAACCCCAAACCCCAAACCCTAAACCCCAAACCCTAAACCCCAAACCCCAAACCCCAAACCCCAAACCCTAAACCCCAAACCCCAAACCCCAAACCCTAAACCCCAAACCCCAAACCCCAAACCCCAAACCCCAAACCCCAAACCCCAAACCCCAAACCCCAAACCCCAAACCCCAAACCCTAAACCCCAAACCCTAAACCCCAAACCCCAAACCCTAAACCCCAAACCCCAAACCCCAAACCCCAAACCCCAAACCCCAAACCCCAAACCCCAAACCCCAAACCCCAAACCCCAAACCCCAAACCCTAAACCCTAAACCCCAAACCCCAAACCCTAAACCCCAAACCCCAAACCCCAAACCCCTAAACCCTAAACCCCAAACCCCAAACCCCAAACCCCAAACCCCAAACCCCAAACCCCAAACCCCAAACCCTAAACCCCAAACCCCAAACCCCAAACCCCAAACCCCAAACCCCAAACCCCAAACCCCAAACCCCAAACCCCAAACCCTAAACCCCAAACCCCAAACCCCAAACCCTAAACCCCAAACCCTAAACCCTAAACCCTAAACCCTAAACCCCAAACCCCAAACCCCAAACCCTAAACCCTAAACCCCAAACCCTAAACCCCAAACCCCAAACCCTAAACCCCAAACCCCAAACCCCAAACCCTAAACCCCAAACCCCAAACCCCAAACCCTAAACCCTAAACCCTAAACCCTAAACCCCAAACCCCAAACCCTAAACCCTAAACCCCAAACCCCAAACCCCAAACCCTAAACCCCAAACCCCAAACCCCAAACCCTAAACCCCAAACCCCAAACCCCAAACCCCTAAACCCTAAACCCTAAACCCCAAACCCCAAACCCTAAACCCTAAACCCCAAACCCTAAACCCCAAACCCTAAACCCTAAACCCTAAACCCCAAACCCTAAACCCTAAACCCCAAACCCTAAACCCTAAACCCTAAACCCCAAACCCCAAAACCCTAAACCCCAAACCCTAAACCCTAAACCCCAAACCCTAAACCCCAAACCCCAAACCCTAAACCCCAAACCCCAAACCCTAAACCCCAAACCCCAAACCCCAAACCCTAAACCCCAAACCCTAAACCCCAAACCCCAAACCCCAAACCCCAAACCCCAAACCCCAAACCCCAAACCCCAAACCCCAAACCCCAAACCCCAAACCCCAAACCCCAAACCCCAAACCCCAAACCCCAAACCCCAAACCCCTAAACCCTAAACCCCAAACCCCAAACCCTAAACCCCAACCCCAAACCCTAAACCCCAAACCCCTAAACCCCAAACCCCAAACCCTAAACCCCAAACCCTAAACCCCAAACCCTAAACCCCAAACCCCAAACCCCAAACCCCAAACCCCAAACCCCAAACCCCAAACCCCAAACCCTAAACCCCAAACCCCAAACCCCAAACCCTAAACCCCAAACCCCAAACCCTAAACCCTAAACCCCAAACCCCTAAACCCCAAACCCCAAACCCCAAACCCCAAACCCCAAACCCCAAACCCCAAACCCTAAACCCCAAACCCCAAACCCCAAACCCCAAACCCCAAACCCCAAACCCCAAACCCTAAACCCCAAACCCCAAACCCCAAACCCTAAACCCCAAACCCTAAACCCCAAACCCTAAACCCTAAACCCTAAACCCCAAACCCCAAACCCCAAACCCCAAACCCTAAACCCCCAAACCCCAAACCCTAAACCCTAAACCCCAAACCCTAAACCCTAAACCCCAAACCCTAAACCCCAAACCCTAAACCCCAAACCCTAAACCCCAAACCCCAAACCCTAAACCCCAAACCCCAAACCCTAAACCCCAAACCCCAAACCCCAAACCCCAAACCCCAAACCCCAAACCCCAAACCCCAAACCCCAAACCCCAAACCCTAAACCCCAAACCCCAAACCCCAAACCCTAAACCCCAAACCCCAAACCCCAAACCCCAAACCCCAAACCCCAAACCCCAAACCCTAAACCCCAAACCCTAAACCCCAAACCCCAAACCCCAAACCCCAAACCCTAAACCCCAAACCCTAAACCCTAAACCCCAAACCCCAAACCCCAAACCCTAAACCCCAAACCCCAAACCCCAAACCCCAAACCCCAAACCCCAAACCCCAAACCCCAAACCCCAAACCCCAAACCCCAAACCCCAAACCCTAAACCCCAAACCCCAAACCCCAAACCCTAAACCCTAAACCCCAAACCCTAAACCCCAAACCCCAAACCCCAAACCCCAAACCCCAAACCCCAAACCCCAAACCCCAAACCCCAAACC